>AWOL01S0014429.1:0-42247 GCA_000715115.1 Nicotiana otophora
TGTGGCGGTACTAATATTGTCTCCCTTCCATTTATCTCCCCTCTCCCTTTGCTTTGCATCTTTATTCTGAATTTTGTGGTATTGCTATTTATCTTATGAGTGTTGTTGTGATACTAATATTATCTCTCGCTTTCTTAGTTTTTTTTTTTTTTTTTTTTTTTTTTTTTTTTTTTTTTTAAGCCGAGGGTCTTTCGGAAACAGCCTCTCTACTCCTTCGGGGTAGGGGTAAGGTCTGCGTACATACTACCCTCCCCAGACCCCATTAATGGGATTCTACTGGGTTGTTGTTGTTGTTGTTGTTGTTGTTGTTGTAATATTATTCTATTAGTGTTTATTGCTTTTAGAAAATTAGGGTTAACTAATTATGTTAGTCTAACTGAATGTGTTAATAAATTATAATTGAATGAGTTAGTCTAATTATGATTAATGTTATTGTTAGCAATCTTGCAAGTCTTTCAATTATATTGCTGTTAAAGGTCTAATTGAATTTGAAAATAACTTATTTAGGCATATATGGGAACTTTAAAATTAATATAAACTCAAATTATTTAAAATAACTACTTTGTAACTAAAGTTTCTATAAATTAATTTGAAAGTCAATTAATATAACGTATAGTTTATTTGTTCTTTGTGTCGATGGAATATCGTAATTTGATGTATAATAGAAATTATCCTAATCGTCGATTTTTAAGGGAGAAATTTATAGAAGAGGTTAAGAAATTTATTAGGCATGCAATGTCACTTGAACCATTTCGGATTGGAGGGATGATTAGGTGTCCTTATATGAAGTGGGTTCCGAGGATGTTACGACTCATCTTTATAGAAAGGGGTTTAAGGATAATTATTTTGTGTGAACTAGTCATGGAGAGGTTGATAGAAGTGATGGTGTATTTCATAACGTAGTTGTTGGTGAAAGTAGTAGGTCGGTGGAGAATATCGTTCAACATCCTAGATACCATGAAATGGTTACGGATGCTTTTGAGATGCACTTTGAGTTTGAACCCTATGAAAGTGTTGAACAAGATCCTAACGAAGAGGCAAAACACTTTTATGAACGGTTAGAGGCCGCTAGTCATCCATTATGTAAAGGGAGTATGCACTCTCAGTTGTGTATTGCGGTTAGATTATTAAGTATCAAATCAGTTCTCAAGTAGGAATATAATGACCCGGCCGGTCGTTTTGATATCTAGCGTGTTGTTTAGCGGTTTGAGGCCTTGAGTATCTTCACTTCAGGTATTATGGCTTGTACGTGTGGTCGGAATGAATTTCAGGAAGTGCGGAATTGATTTGTAAAGAAAATTCTAATTTCTAAAGATTTAAGTTGGAAGAATTGGCTAAGGTTTGACTTTTGAGTAAACGACCTCAGAATCATAATTTGAAGGTTCCGATAGCTTCGTATCATGATTTCGGACTTGGGCGTATGTTAGGGTTGAGTATCGGATCACCCGGGAGCAATTCGGCACTTATTATGGAAAGTTAGCATTTTTGAAAGTTTTAGAATTTCATAAGTTTGGTTTGAAGTAAATTTGTGACTTGCACGTAAAGTTTAACGTCATTCCGAGATGTTTGAGTGTAATTCGGACGCGTTCGGCGAAGTTTGAAGGTTGGAAATTTGAAAGGAAGGTTTTGGCCGTTGATTTGTAATTTGGATGTTGTTTCATGTGATTCGAGATTTTGACTAAGTCTGTATCGTGTTGTGGGATGTGTTGGTATATTTGGAGGGGGTCCCGATGGACTCAGGTGCGAACCGGATTGGAAAAGGATCGATTTTGGACTTGGAAGAACTGGTAAATCTTAAGGCTTATTGTGCCATCGCACCTGTAAGTTTATGGCCACAGGTGCGAGACCGCAGAAGCGGCCCGGGGCTCGCAAAAGCGGTAGGGGGTGACGCTGGATGGGATTCGCAGGTCCAAGGAATTTGCCGCACCTACGGGCTCGTAAATGTGGGTGTAGAAGCGCAGAAGCGAAAGTGGTCTGGGATGGATGATTGCAGGTGCGGGTGCTGTAGCGCACCTGCGAAGCCGCAAGTGCGGTCATGGGTGTGTAGGTGCAGAGTGGTGCTTGAGCTGGGGAGTCCGCAGGTGTGGAGGTTTTCCATAGAAGCGAATGCGCTCTTATGATTGGATGGCCGCAGAAGCGGAAAAAGCTGGCCTTGGGGGAAGTCGCATTTGCGAGCTTCCACAGAAGCAGAGCCGCAGAAGCGGCTACAATTCCGCAGATGCGAAAAGGTCACTAGGCAGTGTTGTTTTAAGTATGAGATTTGGCCCATTTGCTTTCATTCTCTCTTGGTTTGGGCGATTTTTGGAGAGTTTCAATTGGAGGTTTTCATCATCTATGTCAAGGTAAGTAATTCCCACATATTGGAGTTAAATACATGATTTATACGTGGATTTGAACATGAAAATTAGTAGCAATTTGGGATTTTGGTAGAAAAACTAGAAATTGGCATTTTTTTATATTTATCACAAAATTGGTCATGAAATTGGACATAAATCATATATTTGGGTTCGTAATGTTATGGGTAAAGTTTAGCTTCGAGAAATTTTGGAATCTGGGCACGTGGGCGTGAGGGTCGACTTTATTGACTTTTAGAGCGGAGTTGGGGATTGTTATGAATTGAATAATTATGGGTAATACAGTATATATTTATGGATTTGCTCATTTGTTTGACTACTTTTGGAGAGACAGGCATCAGTTTGAGGTGTTTGAGAGGTGTTGGAGCCGGTCATCGAACTTTGGAGCGAGGTAAGTCTCATGTCTAACCTTGTGAGGGGGAAACTACCCCTAGGTGATATTTATTGTTATGTGCAACTAGTTTTGGGTGCTACGTATGCACGAGGTGACGAGAGTCCGTATGTAGCTAAAGCATGTTTACGTCCGGGTAGAATTAGGACTTTATCATGTAATAATTGCATTATTTGAACTAGTTCTGCTGGCTTAATTGATTAAAGTTATAACTGAATTTCATTTAGAAACAAATATATGTATACTTGGCCGAGCCTTAACACTTTGAGTTGTGGCGAATTATTTGAGAAATGGTAAAGATTATATTCATTTTGTACTCATGTACTGTATTGTAAGCACGTGTCTCATAATTCGGTAACTTCCTTCCTTTCTTGTGGAGGGGGCCGAACGCCTCGGCAGTATAATAGATGCATCTATGGTTTGTGCCGCTTGACCCTCGGTAGTTTACGCATTATTTTGGATCAGGCCTAACGACCTTGGCAGAATCGTGCGTTATATCGCTAGTAGTTTGAATATTCACGAGATAAACCTTCCACTCATGCCTGGCATTTTTATGGTATTCCTTATTTATTTGATATTGGCACTTGACATTTTCTTAGTTGTTAAGGTAGAATACAACATCGAGAAATTTATACTTAAAAAGAAATATTTTGAAGATTATGAAATTTACAGATTTACCCCACTATCGATGTGCACTTCATATCTGTTATGAATTATTATATTATTTTTTTGGACCTCTAGTAAGTGTCGATGTCGACCCTCCATCACTATTTCTCTGGGGTTATACTAGATACTTACTGGGTACACGTTGATTTACGTACTCATGCTGTACTTCTGCACTAAATGTGCAGGATCTGACATATTCATTTGGTGATCATCTTCGCATGTAGGCGCATTTGTTGATGAGACTTTATGTGAGCTGCAATCCAGGCTACATACCGCAGTCCACCGAGTCTCCATCGTACTATTTATTTTATCCTATCTTATTTACATTCTGGACAGATGTTGTATTATTATTGTACTCCTTAGAAAATATTCGTGCACTTGTGACACCGGGTTTTGGAAATTTCTACTGGTTGTTCGTTATTGTCGTTCACGTAATTATTATCATTTTAGCATGTAAATTCTATTTTATACTATGTAATAATGGAGATTATGATTTCAAAGTAATAAAATGAGTAATTAAGTTGATCGATCACCGCTGGCTTGCCTGACGACGGCGTTAGGCCCCATCACGACCTTTAGTGGATTTTGGGTCGTGACAGCTTGGTATCAGAGCATTGTGTTCACTTAGGTATCACGAGTCATGAGCAAGTCTAGTAGAGTCTTGCGGATCAGTAGGGTGCTTGTTTATGTGTCAAGGTAGTGAATGACTTGAAAGGAGGATTTTTCAGTGCATGATTTAAAGGTTCAGCATTCAATTCCAGCAAAAGAAATGCAATCAGACTATGGATGTTCAGGCCTTGGTTGATGAAGTGATGGGACTTGGTATTTTCGAGCGTGGTGGAATTCTCATTTCTGATGTGGTGTCGTCGTCCTTATTTGAACACATTAAATTTTGCTGGTATTATGGTCTTCTTTAATTTTCCTTCGGGGCAAGGTGTTGTGAAATGGTGCCTGAGAAGCGGTTGTCAGAGATAGCGGAGTGCAGCGGTTTCAGAATCAAATTGGTATTTCTAATGTTGATGGCTCAAGAAAGATGATATTCTAGGAGGTTTAGAGTTGGTAGCAATTTATTAGTTTAGGTTCTACAGGTATGGATTTGATTTGAGACAACATTTGGGCAGGGAAGTATGAGGAAGGACATGACGGGAGGTGTCTCGCGGTGGTTGGATTACTAGCCGGCGAAGAATGAAAAGTGGAGGTTGAGAAGTTGCTTAAAGGAGATGGTTTGACCGAAGTGGGAGTGGTAGAGTAGCATATGGATTCTGTGATAGGACAGCCACGTACCTTTAGGAAGATTAGAGCGATTTGGGAGGCATGGTGGAAAGTGACTAGGTCCACATATTATAATTGGAATGGTGGTTACTGTACGGAGAAATATTGAATATGGAAGAAAGGAGTTTGCTTGAAATGAAGGGGGTGAAGATATGATTATCATTTCGGATGCAACATGACTTTGAGTTTGGAAGGTATTGTTGAACTTTCAGTTAATGTCAATGTTGAAGAAACAAACTTATGCAGCTGGTGGACGGGCATGAGCTCAGGAGGGTTTACTGAACTCATGGTAGTTGTACCCGGTGCATCGTCATTGGAAGATGTCGGCATGGAATACCACAGGTGGCCTATCTCCTGTGAACGGGTTAGTGATTGTGTGATTTTGATAAGGTTTCTACGAAGAGTTATACTACCTACCCAATAGAAGGTCGAGTATGCGATCGTGGCCGATAATTCAGAATATTTCATGAAAAGTTTAACAGGAGGTTTCGAGAATTTGGCAGGTTAACAGTGCGAGATCATGGAGATTAAGAAGGAGGAATCTTTGTGGGTTCTAGATTTTTATGATTGTAGCTTAAAGCTAAGTGGGGGAGCCCACCGTCTACGATTGGATCGCGTAGTTGTCTGCTTGTGCGGTTTCTGGTTATCGGTGTATTGGTGGGTTATTATGACTAAGGAAAGAAAACATCAGGGCTAATTCGAGCAAAGAAATTGATAAATGTGTGCTATACTTTGCCTTATCGATTCATGTGCAGTTTTGGGAAGACCCAGAGTTTATGCTTCTTGTGGATGTGATGTACAAGGAAAAGAATTCAACCGATTTTTTTTTGAGAGGGTGTTCATGTGCTAGCAGCGCATTGGAGTTTGATTATCTTCGGGATCAGATCAAAGTGGGTGACTCTCAACAACGGTCCTAGTGGGTTCAAGAATTAAAGTACAGTGCCTAAGGATTTCAGGTCCATTGTGTGGTTAAGGAGTGAGTTTTTGCAGTGGATGACGAACATGACTTGGAATGCTTTAAGTTAGCATAGGTTATGCGGTGCAGTATTAGAGGAAAATGAGAAATAGATTTGGATTCGTGGAAGGTCTTGCAGAATGGGTGTACTAGTTGGAGATACTATTGTGCACTCGAGAAGGGTATGAGATGATTCATGGGTATTGAGACGATGTGGTCTCGCGATTCGGGTCACTCAGGATGAGTGCGGATTGAGTTCGTTATGTTATGAATGGAGCTATTATTAATTCTAATTCAGGTCAAGAGTAAATTGAAAGAAGTTGGGTCGGCTAGTAATGGTTTAATTGGCATGATTGTGGCAATGATCAGTTCCTTCGGTGTCTGAAGTTATATATGTGGTTTGTGGTTGTACGTGCGGGCTTGACAACCACCATAACTTGATTGATTTGGGAGGTATTTGATTCAAATGGCCTTGTTGTGTAAATAGATTCCAAAAGAGTCATGGCGGTATACATCACGACTTGAGATTTGTATTTTATGCAGTTTGGGAATTCAGTTGCGTGTTGGATTGGTTCTTCTGAAATGAGCTAAGTGAAAGGTTAATCGCCAATGAAGTGTTTATTCTACTAGTAGTTCAAGGGTTATGATGAATACTTGTATTATCACGTAGCGACATGATAGATGCAATGAGAGGCAGGGGAATTCAAAAGTTAAGGATCAAGGTTGCGGTTCGGTGTTGACAAGAATGTCACGAGCTCGGGTGAGCTGGGAAGAATTTAGATGTTCAGAGTAAGCTGGCATTTTCTTTGTTGTCACCTGATAACGACGTTCTGTGTGAGAGGCTTTGTGTAATGATTTGCGAATTCTTAATTTGCTTTACTGAATTAGAACGGTTGGTGGTATGGAGGTGCAAACTTTGCTACCTAGTGCGAAAGGTCATGTGAGCGTACCCCACGGGGAAATTTGTATCAGTATGACATGTTAGTCACCTGATTGTTAAAGATTGAAACCAAGTACGGAGATTTTTGGTACTACCGTTAATGTGAGAGTTTTTGCCTGGAAGACGCTCTATTCCCTTGGTTTTAAACTGTGAGAGTTGGTCCGGAGTGGACGGCTGCTCGTGTGTGTCATGAATGGGGCCATTGTGGATCCTTGGAAGGTTATTGGCCCAGTATGGTATGATCATAATCGGTTTGAGGTCTGTTGGTGGGTCTAATATGAATGTGTGCTCTGCGTCAGGTCAAATGTGTTCATTTATTATAACATGGCTTACAGAGGAGTCGTCGGGCATCGTATGTTATTCCCATCGTCAGCTATTCCATGTAAATCTCTATTGTGCCATGTGGGTTGTGAGACGGATTGATTATTCGCACATGTGTTGAGGTCCCGTGTAGCTTATGGTGTTATATGAGAAGGATGGCTCTCGAGATGCAGGTCATTTATTGCACCTTAGTTGTGCTTGGGTTTCGTAGCATATGACGCTATCTGTCTCCCCAGGATTTATATTATGCACTTGGCGTACTTGTGGTTGATATTCCGGCATTTCGTAAGTATAAGCATTACGGCTTGATGTGTGTTTTCTTCTTGATTTTCATGTGAGGATCGGGTGGCACGCCGCCACGGGTATATTATTTGGATCGGGTGGCACGCCGCCACAGGTATGTTATGTGGATCGGGTTGCATGCCACAATAGCGAGATATTGAGCATAGTTCCTTACACTCAATTTGTGTGTCTTCTTTTTCATCACCGAGGTAGGTTCACAGCCTTTATTCGACCGTTTTATTCGTTACGCGGGCTGGGTAGTCCTTTTTCAGAGTTTGTTTTTCCTTATGTATCATATTCAACTTTGTAGCTTGTTGGCACATTATGGGCGTCATATGAGATTTTTGGTAGTGTCTGAGATGGCTTATTGCCTGAGCAGCTTGGACTGGGTGAGACGAGGTTATTGGACCCGGGATTAGTGCGATCGGAGTTATGTAGGGTATATTAAAGAGAAAATATCGTTATTCAGTTTAGAATGAGGTAATGGTTCTTGTCAGGAAGCGGTAGGGGGTGAGGCTGGATGGGATTCGCAGGTGTGGGTGCTGTAACGCACCTGTAGAGCCGCAGGTGCAGTCATGGGCGCGCAGTTGCGGAGTGGTGCTCGAGCTGGAAAGTCCGCAGGTGCGAAGGTTTTAAGCAAAAGCAGATGCGCTCCTACGTTTGGATAGCCGCAGAAGCGGAAAAGGCTAGCCTTGGGGGAAGGTGCATTTGCGAGGAAGCTTCCGTAGAAGCGGAGCCGCAGAAGCGACTACTGTTCCGCAGATGTGAAAAGGTCACTAGGCAGTGTTGTTTTAAGTACGAGATTTGGCCCATTTGCTTTCATTCTCTCTTGGTTTGGGCGATTTTTGGAGAGCTTCAATTGGAGGTTTTCATCATCTATGTCAAGGTAAGTAATTCCCACATATTGTGAGTTAAATACATGATTTATACGTGTATTTGAACCTGAAAATTAGTAGCAATTTGGGATTTTGGTAGAAAAACTAGAAATTGGTATTTTTGGATTTTTACCACGACATTGGTCATGGAATTGGAAATAAATCATATATTTAGGTTTGTAATATTATGGGTAAAGTTTATCTTCGAGAAATTTCGAAATTTGGGCACGTGGGCCTGAGGGTCGACGTTATTGACTTTTAGAGCGAAGTTGGGGATTGTTATGAATTGATTAATTATGTGTTATAGAGTATATATTTATGGATTTGCTCATTTGTTTGACTAGTTTTGGAGAGACGGGGATCGATTTGAGGTGTTTGAGAGGTGTTGGCGCTGGTCATGGAACTTTGGAGCGAGGTAAGTCTCATGTCTAACCTTGTGAGGGGAAAACTACCCTTAGGTGATATTTATTGTTATGTGCAATTAGTTTTGGGTGCTACGTATGAACGAGGTGATGAGAGTCCGTACGTAGCTAAAGCATGTTTATGTCCGGGTAGAATTAGGACTTTATCATGTAATAATTGAATTATTTGAACTAGTTCTGCTGGCTTAATTAATTAAAGTTATAACTGAATTTCATTTAGAAATAAATATATGTATACTTGGCCGAGCCTTAACACTTTGAATTGCGGCAGAGTTATTTGATAAACGGTAAAGATTATATTCATTTTGTGCTCATGTACATTTCCTTCCTTTCTTGTGGAGCGGGTCAAACGCCTCGGCAGTATAATAGATGCATCTATGGTTCGTGCCGCTCGACCCTCGGCAATGTACACATTATTCTGGATCGTGCCGAACGACCTCGGCAGAATCATGTGTTATATCACTAGTAGTCCGAATATTCACGAGATAAGCATTCCACTCATGCCCGACATTTTTATGGTATTCCTTATTTATTTGATAGTGGCACTTGACATTTTCTGAGCTGTTAAGGTAGAATACATCATCGAGAAATTTATACTTTAAAAGAAATATTTGGAAGATTATAATATTTACAGATTTATCCCACTATCGTTGTGCACTTCATATCTGTTATGAATTATTATATTATTTTATTGGACCTCTAGTAAGTGTCGATGTCGACCCCTCGTTACTACTTCTCCGGGGTTAGTCTAGATACTTACTGGGTACGCGTTGATTTACGTACTCATGCTACACTTCTGTACTAAATGTGCAGGATCTGACATGTTCATTAGGTGATCATCTTGGCGCGTAGGCGCATCTGTTGTGGAGACTTTATGTGAGCTGCAATCCAGGATACACACCGTAGTCTACCAAGTATCCATCGTACTATTTATTTTATCGTGTCTTATTTATACTTTAGACAGATGTTGTATTATTATTGTATTTCTTAGAAAATGTTCATGCACTTGTGACACTGGGTTTTGGGTCTGGTTGTTCGTTATTGTCGTTCACGTAATTATTATTATTTTACCCTGTAAATTCTATCTTATACTATGTGATTTATGGAGATTATAATTTCAAAGTAATAAAATGAGTAATTAAGTTGATCAATCACCGTTGGCTTGCCTGACGGTGGCGTTAGGCGCCATCACGACCTTTAGTGGATTTTGGGACGTGACAGGGAATGAATTCTTTCATTGGCCTTATGAGTAAACTAATTGACCCAACGTTCAACATACTTGAATATTTTCTATAAGGCTAAAATATTGGTTTCTAAGTTAGGACTCTCGTATATGAGAATCGATTGTTGTGAAGATGGTTGCATGTTGTATTATAAGAGTGATGCAGATTTAGAAAGTTGTAAATTTTATGAAAAACCTAGTTTTAAGAGGGTTTCCAGCAGGAAGAAGGTTGATGTGAAGTCGATGTATTATTTACCTCTTATTCCTAGATTAAAGAGGTTGTACACATCGATGAGTTTTGCTCCTCATATGAGATGGCACTATACAAATAGAAGGTCGCCCGGTGTTATGTGTCATCCTTCAGATGGGGATGTTTGGAAGCATTTTGATAGGACGTATCCGGATTTTTCTAGTGAACCGAAAAATGTTCGGTTGGGTTTGTGTGCTGATGGTTTCATGCCATTTTCTATTTCTGTAACATCATATTTATGCTGTCCAGTCTTTATTACGCTGTATAATCTTCGGCCTGAAATGTGTATAACTAGTCCATATATTTTTTTAAATTGTGTTATTTTCGATCCCCGCAATCCAAAGAGTTTGATTGCCACGACCCAAAACCCACTATAGGCCGTGATGGCGCCCAACGTCGCCGTTAGCCAAGCCAACGGTGAACTACCAACTTAGTTATTCATTTTATTATTTTTGAAATCATAAATCTTATTAGATAGGGAAATCAATGCATTAACAATCGTAGATACATAGAATTTAAATGAAATATAACGTAAAAGTGTGTCAATGGTAAGCAAAACCATAAACAAATTCTAGAACATCCAAAAACCAGGTGTCACAAGTGCATGAGCATCTACTAGGAAGTACCATAAGAATACAACATATGTCTGGAATACAAGATAGACAGGATAAAGTAAATAATTATGATGGAGACTATGTGTGCTGCGAAGCATTGCATGGAATGCATCTTACCATAAAGTCCCCTCAGCAGCTACGCCTACGTGCCCAAGTGACCACCAAATAAACCTATCAGATCCTGCACATTTAGTGCAGAAGTGCAGTATGAGTACGTAAATCAATGTGTACCTAGTAAGTATCTAGCCTAACCCCGAAGAGGTAGTGACGAGGGGTCGACATTGACACTTACTAGTGGTAAAGTAGACAAGTATGAAACATCGTAAACAAACAATGAGAATAGAGATAGGAAAATAGCACGGTCTACAGCTGAACAATGAACACAAAGTTCTCAATTATCGGATACCTCCTCAAATGGAATACGTAATGGTCAATACCAAACCAATAGTCACATCTCAAGCCAGGAAACTCTTGAGTACGTGGACTCCTTATTAAGTATTTCACACGATTCTGCCGAGGCGAGCGGCCCGATCCCATAAGAGTGTTTCATAAAAATATCGTGGCGAACTGTCTGATCCGATAAGAGTGTTTCATAGAACTTCCAAGGTGAATGGCCCGATCCCATAAGAGTGTGATACATAATCCTGCCGAGGCGAACGACCCGATCCCATAAGAATATGTTACTGTTCCGAATTGAACGGCCTGATCCCATAAGATTGTATTACATGATACCGTCGAGGCGAACAAACCGATCTCATAAGATTGTGTTACATGATACCACCGAGGTGAATGACCTGATCTCGTAAGAGTGTGTTACATGATACCGCCGAGGCGAATGACCCGATCCCATAAGAGTGTATTACATTATACAGTCGAGGCGAACGACCTGATCCCATAAGAGTATTGCTATGGCATTCAACCTGATCCCATGCTACAATAGCAAGTCTGATACTATAAGCGAGCTTAGTCTCAGGCTAAATGGAAATTAAAGCATTTAAAAAGGTAAGAATAACTCAAATAGTACAATTAAAGCATGGCGTGAGTCTAGGTCTACCCGGATATAATTAGGAATTAGCATACGCACGGACACTCATCACCTCCTACGGGGTAAATTCTCCTTAAAACGGTTAGATAAGAGACTTACCTTGCTCTGAAATCCGATAACTGGCTCCAACACCTCTCTAACTCCTCAAACCGATGCCAAACGATCAGAAATGAATAAAACAACATACAAACTAATCAAAATATACTCCAATACTCGTAATTTAATAATTTGTAACAATTCTCAACTCCGCTCGAAAAGTCAACAAGGTCAACACCCGGGCCCACGTGCCTGGATTCCAAATATTATCAAAAATAATTATTACCCTTAACTTATATAGTATATATCCAGGAAAGCATCAAATTGCATCCACAAATTGAATCTCAAATCAAGGATTTACCATTTCTTAACTTTGGGGTTCAAACCCCACAATTTCTACAATCCATAAGCGGATAAAAATAATAATCAATGAAACTAATCATGCAAAAACATCAAAATAAAGGTCATATTTACCCCCTTGTTGAGACGAGAATAACGCCATGAAAATCACCTCAAACAGAGCTGTAGAACTCAAGATATGCTCAAAATACTAAAATTCTCGGTTTAAAACACTATCTAGATGATTTTTGTTCACCGCCTTCGTAGGAGATCTTCGCGTTCCCCAAGAGCAATTTTTTGCATGGACCGGTCAACCCAGAAATCCTTCTTCGCGTTCACGGAACATCTCTCGCGTTCGCGAAGAACAAAAGTTCTCACCAGAAACTAACAATCTTTCTCGATACGGAAATAGGCATAACTCTCTCATACGACCTCGGAATTTGATGATTCGTTTTGCTATGGTTCTGTAATTACAATACGGATATAATGGTTTAATCTAATCAGAAAGGTCTCTTTCTCAATATAGTAACCTTTATTCCCAAAGAAACGACGCCGGAACATCAAATAAAAACACGACACAACCCAAACACATCTGAAACACACCCGAGGCCCCCAAGACACTGCCCAATCACACAAACCGGTCCCAAAACATAACATGAACCTACTCGAGGCCTCAAATCACACCAAACAACATCAAAATCACGAATCACACATCAATTCAAGCCTAACGAACTAATGAACTTCTAAACTTCTAAAACTCATGTCGAACCATACCAAATCAACCCAGAATGACCTCAATGTTTGCATCCAAGTCCCAAATCATACAACGAACCAATACCAACTCCCGGAACCATAATCCGTATCTAATATCAACAAAGTCAACTCTCGATCAAACCTATCAACATTCTAAACCTTCAATCTTCCAACTTTTGCCAAAAAGCATCAAATTAACCTACAGACTTCCAAATCCAAGTCCGGACATATGCTTGACAACAAAATCATTATCCGGACCAAATAGAACCACAAAACTCCGATCCGAGTTCGTTTATCCAAAAGTTAAACTATGCTCAACTCTTCCAACTTAAAGCTTCCGAATTGAGAATTATTCTTCCAAACCAACTTTAAGCTTCCCGAAAATCTAATCTGACTACACGTGAAAGTCATAATAGATGAAGTGAAGCTACTTAAGGTCTCAAACTGCTGAACGATAAGCTAGAGCGCAAAATGACTAGTCGGGTCGTTATGTTCTCCCTCACTTAAACATACGTTCGTCCTCAAACGTGCTAAGAATCGTTTCAGAGTTGCCCAAAATCACAGTTTAACACCTCACGCACCTACCCGTTCCACCACAACCCATACGAGCACATTAGCTCAAGCCAAACTGAATATCCTTCTTGCTACCTTAGCCCACAAGCCTTAAAACCAAATCCCAACATCCGGAATTCTCTACCGGGTTTGATTCTAACATATGCACACCGTATCAATCTTAACACGCTGTACCAAAACATGATCATGAACACATGTTGAATTCACGCGATGCAACGCATATTTCGTATGCTCATAATAACATCCGCTGAACCACAATAGCTGCAAATTCATGAAGTTGATTCCCATTATATACCTGATAACGCATATAAGCCGCTTTTCAACCCTTGCAATACTGCAATGATGTAAGAGATGTGTAGAAACTCATAACTACCTGCAAATCAATAACTCATGGAGTCTCTCCTCTTGGCGAGGACTATTGCCTCATTCTGAACTGATTAGTGAAATATTTCCTCTAACATACATTATATAAATCTGTTTGCACTAATTCTAGGTCCAACAACCTTGTCTCACCCAATACAAGCTGCTCGGGCAATAATCCACCTCAAACACCGTTTAAAATCTCATACGATGCCATCGATGCGCCAACAAGTCACAACTCGAATATGACCAACAAGGAATAATGAACCTGAATACAAGACTATCCGGTCGGCGCAACGAACAAAAACAACCAAACCAATGCTATGAACCTATCTCAGAGATGAAAAACAAGGCACACAAAATAAAGTTAAGGAACCGTACTCAACATCTCACTATTGCGGCATGCAACCCGATCCACACATGATACCCGTGGCGGCGTGCCACCTGATCCACATATAACAATCAATAAGGAAATACCCACCAAGCCATAATGCTCGTACCCATGAAACACAAGTATATCAACAACAAGTATGCCAAGTGCATAACATTACTCTAGCTATAAGGGCCCAAGCACGACGAAGGTGCAATAAATGTCCTGTATCTCGAGAGCCATATTGCTCGTATAACATCACAAGCTACACGGGATCACAACCCACATGGCATAATAGAGTATCACATAGAATAACTGACGATGCGGAAAACATCCAATGCCCAAATACTTATTCATAAGTAATGTTGTGTGGAATGATCACATACGACCTGATGTAGAGCATATATTCACATTAGATCTACCAACAGACCTCAAGCCGATTTCGTTCATCCCATATTGGGCTAATAACTTTTCAAGGGTTCACAATAAGCCTATTCATGACACATACAATCAAACATCAAATCCAGAAGAAATTCCCACACAAAACCATTCTCCGGCAATACTAAGGTAGCGCCAACATACACTGAACCTGATCCTCCGAGCCCGTGACATTCTTGTCAAATTGAATCGCAACCTCGATCCTTCAATTCTAATTCCACACCGCTCACTTCCCTTATCATGTTATTACATAAGGGTATAAGAATTTTCATCATAAATCCTGAAACTCTAGTAGAATAAACACTTCATAGGCTAGAAACATTTCATTTAACTCATTTCAAAGAAGAATCGCAACACACAACTAACTTTCCATAAACGCATAGAACACAATCCTAAATTGTGGCCTAAACCACCGAACTCTTTCGGTGCCCATTTACACATAACAAAATAATCCGAATCAAATACCTCCAAATCAGTCAAATTACGGAGACTCCCAAGCCAAGAAGTTTTTCCACGAAACACCTGTATGGCCTTATCTCACCAGAGGAATCGATTATCTTCTTAACCATACTAATCCAAACCACTACTAACTGACTCAACTTCTTCCGATTTACTCTTGACTTGCCGCCGAAGTAATACCTCTTTTTAAGCACATAATGGACCTCAATCAACACTCACCCTGAGTGGCCCCAAACTGTAAGACCATATCGCCTCAGCACCCATAAGCCATTTCATATTCTCCTCATACACTCAGTAGTAACTCCAACTGATACACCTATTTTGAAAGATCTTATGCTAATTTGAAGTCGTTTCTCCCATTTCTCCAATACTGCACAGCAAAACCGATGATAACATAGAATTTTCCCAAGTATCCTTCACACCCTGATGCAAAACCCAGTCCTCGGCCACATAACGAACCTAAAATCCTTAGGCACTGCACTTTAAATTTGGAATCAACTAGAACTATTATTAAGAGTCGCCCGCTCTAGTCCAATCCTGATTATTTAACCAAACCACTAGTGCTCCATTAGCTCATGAGCACTCCAATGAAGCAACCGGATGAATACTTTCCCTTACATATCATATCCACCAAATCCCCTACTCAAATTACCCCTGATGTTTACTTCCCTTAGTAATAACAAATCCACCAACGTATCGATAACCCGATACTACAAAGGCGCATCACCACGTGACCCAATCATAGACAGTAGGCTCCCCCACTTAGCTTTAAGCCATAATCATATAAATCCAGAACCCACAATGTCTCCTCCTCCTCAGTTACCATGATCTCGCACCACTGCTCGACCACATTTCTCATAGGTTCTTATTTCACTGATCATAACACATCCCAAATTATCATCCCCAATTACACACTCAACCTCCTGATAGTCGTACAATTTTCTTCAAGCGATCCAAGCTCATATCGTAGTACATATATCCCATTGGATAGAAGGAAAAACTTTGTATAGGAACTTCATCATGAGTCATGCAACCCCTAACCTTCTCATAGGAGATAACCCACATGTGTAACCTCATACCGACATCCTCCAATGGCATAGCCATAACCACGTCCATTATGAAATAGGTTGATTCTCCTAGGTCCACACTTATCCGCCAGATGCAAGAGTCCGTTCATCCCATTAGCATCAATTGAAGGTCCAACAATACGTTCTAAAAGTCGAAGTCATGTTGCATCCCAAAACAATAATCAAGCTTTCACATCCCTCTACGTTCCAAGCAAACTCTTCCCGTCAAATTCAAACTTCCTAAGCAAACTACTCAATCTATGCTGCTCGCACTTGACCTGCTAACAACTCATCTACCGTGAAACATAACCCTACATGTCATTCCTCATCCTTCGCTACTAAACTACTACCTCAATTCATAATGCATCTCTGTAGCATCCAAACTAATGAATTGCCACCAACTCTAAGCCTCCAAAAAGATCATTTTTATTGAGACATCAACACTAGAAACACCAATTTGAGCCTGAAGCTGCCACACACTGCCATCTCTGATACCCGCTTCTTAGGTACCATTTCAAAACACCCTGCCCCGAAGGTAAACCAATGAAGATCATCACACCAACGAGCCAAAATATGTTCAAACAAGGACGACGACACCACATCACAAACAAGAATTCCGCCAAGTTCGAAAATATCCAATCTCACTACTCCGTCAACCAACGTCTGAACATCCATAGTCTGATTGCCTCTCCTCTGCTGGAAGTAAGTGCCAAATATCTAAACCATGAACTGATAAATCCCCCTCTTAGTACATTCACTGCCGCGACACATAAATATGCACCATACCATTCACACCAGCACTGTGCGGTAACAACGCCTGAACATTACAATACACTGTGCATAGCCTCGAAACTATAGGCAACGCTAACACTGGGATAAAATAATAGAACAACCATCCACAGTGTGTCAATTATAGTTCGCCCGAATACGCAGAGAAAAACATCTTGCACCATATATGTAGCACCACTACAACTCCTCGATGCCCAAGACTCTACGTACCGATTCGCAAGACTCTACTCGAATTGCTCATGACTCAGGAGACCTAAGTGAAACTAGCGCTCTGATACTAAGCTGTCACGAGCCAAAACCCACTGTAGGCCGTGATGGCGCCCAACGTCATTGTTAGGCAAGCCAACAGTGAACTACCAACTTAATTATTCATTTTATTAATTTTGAAATCATAAATCTTATTAGATAGGGAAATCAATGCATTAAAAATCGTAGATACATATAATTTAAATGAAATATAAAGTAAAAGTGTGTCAATGGTAAGCAAAACCATAAACAAATTCTAGAACATCTCAAAATCAGGTGTCACAAGTACATGAGCATATACTAGGAAATATAATAACAATACAACATCTGTCTAGAATACAAGATAGACAGTATAAAGTAAATAATAATGATGGAGACTCTGTGTGCTGTGAATCATAGCATGGGATGCATCTTACCATAAAGTCCCCTCAGCAGTTGCGCCTACGCCTCCAAGTGACCACTAAATAAACCTGTCAAATCTTGCACATTTAGTGTAGAAGTACAGTATGAGTACATAAATCAACGCGTACCCAATAAGTATCTCGCCTAACCCCGAAGAGGTAGTGACTAGGGGTCGACATTGATACTTACTAGTGGTCCAGTAAATTAAATATAATAAAGCAGGCAAGTATGAAACATGGTAAATAAACAATGAGAACATAAATAGGCATATAGTATGGTCTACAGCTGAACAGTGAACACAAAGTCCTCAATTATCGGATACCTCCTCAAATGGAATATGTAATGGTCAATACCAAAGCAACGATCACTTTTGCACGAGATCCCATAAGAGTGTTCCATAGAATTGCTGAGGTGAACGGCCCGATCCCATAAGAGTGTGATATATAATCCTACCGAGGCGAATGGCCCGATCCAATAAGATTGTATTACATGATACCGACGAGGCAAACGACCCGATCCCATAAGAGTGCGTTACATGATACCGTCGAGGCGAACAACCCAATCCTATAAAAGTGTATTATATGATATCGTCGAGGCGAACGGCGTGATCCCAAAAAAGTATTTCGAGGAGTTCAGCCCGATCCCATTAGAATATAAAACTTTGATGGGTCACTGAACCCACTCACAAATATACGTGTGAGTTATAAAACTCAAGAAAAACTATCGGACGAATACGCACAACGCGGAAGAAATTCGTAAAGGAAAGTATAATTTCCATGAATAATCAAGTAGCTCGTCAAGTATCTAAAATAGCAAGTCTGATACTCTACGCGAGTCTAGTGTTAGGCTAAATGGAAATTAAAGCATTTAAATAGGCAAGAATAACTCAAATAGTACAATTAAAGCATGGCGTGAGTCTAAGTCTACCCGGACATAATCAAGCATTCTAGCATATGCACGTACATTCATCACCTCATACGTGCGTAGCTCCCACAACATGTAGCACATAATAAGCATAACACCTACAGGGGAAATTCCCCCTAAAAAGGTTAGATAAGAGACTTACCTCACTCCGAAATCCGATAACCGGCTACAACACCTCTCTAACTCCTCAAACCGATGTCAAAATATCCGAAACTAATAAAACAACGTGCAAACAAATCAAAATAAACTCCAATACTCGTAAGTTAGTAATTTGTAATAATTCCTAACTCTGCTCAAAATGTCAACAAGGTCAACGCCCGGGCCCACATTTCCGGATTCAAAATATTATTGAAAATAAATATTACCCTTAACTTATATAGTATATATCCAGAAAAACATCCAATTTCATCCATGTATTGACCCTCAAATCAAGGATTTACCGTTTCTCAACTTTGGGGTTCAAAACCCCAATTTCTACAATTCAAAGACGGATAAAAATAATAATCAACGAACCTAATCATGGAAACATATCAAAATAAATGTCAGGTATTTACCCCCTTGTTGAGACGAGAACAACACCGGAACAATCACCTCAAACGGGGCGGTAGAACTCAAGATATGCTCAAAATACTAAAATTCTTGGTTTAAAACACTGTCCAATTGATTTTTGTTCATCGCCTTCACGGGAGACCTTTGTGTTCGTGAAGAGAAACTTTTTGCATTGACCGGTCAACCCAGAAGACCTTCATCGCGTTTGTGGAATCTCTCTCGTGTTTGCAAAGAACAAAAGTTCGCACCATAAGCCAACAATATTTTCCAACACGGAAATGGGTATAACTCTCTCATACGACCTCGGAATACGACGATTTTTATTGCTATGGTTCCGTAATTATAATAAGGATCTAATGGTTCAATATAATCATAAATAAAAGGTAGTTTTCTCAATATAGTATCCTTTATGCCCAAAGTAATACGCCGAAATATCAAATAAAAGTGTGACACAACCTAAACATATCTGAAACACACTCGAGACCCCTGGGACCCCGCCCAATCACACAAACCGGTCCCAAAACATAACACGTACCTACTCGAGGCCTCAAATCACACCAAAAAATATCAAAATTATGAATCTCACATCAATTCAAGCCTAATGAACTAATGAACTTTTAAACTTTTAAAACTCAGGTCGAACCATACCAAATAAACCCGGAATGACCTCAACTTTTGCATGCAAGTCCCAAATGATACAACGGACCTATACCAACTCCCAAAACCATAATCTGTATACGATATCAACAAAGTCAACTCTTGGTCAAACCTATCAACCTTCTAAACCTTCAATCTTTCAACTTTTTCCAAAAAGCATCAAATCAACTTACGGACTTCCAAATCTAAATCCGTACATACGCCTAACTCCAAAATTATCATTTGGACCTAACAGAACTGCCAAAAGTTTGTTTTGAGATCCTTTCCCAAAAGTTAAACCATCGTCAACTCTTCCAATTTAAAGATTTCGAATTGAGAATTATTCTTCCAAACCAACTCTGATCTTCCCAAAAATCTAATTTGACTATACGTACAAGTCATAATACATGAAGTGAAACTACTCAAGGTCTCAAACCGCCCAACGACACGCTAGATCTCAAAATGACCAGTCGAGTCATTACATTGATTGATGTTTATTTGCAACCTTTGATTGATGAGCTAAAACAGTTGTGGTATAATGGAGTTGAAACATATGACATATCAACTAAGCAAATTTTCAACTTGTGTGCTAATTTAATGTGGACCATTAATGATTTTCATGTGTATGGAATGTTGTCTGGGTGGATGACTGCCGGAAAGTTAGCATGTCCTTACTGCATGGAAAATGGTAAAGCGTTCACTTTATGACATGGCCGAAAGTAGTCATGGTTTGATTGTCATCGTCAATTCTTGCCAGTTGATCATAAGTTTAGAGGATGAAGAATCCATTCAAAAAGAATACAATTGAACATGATTTTCCACCTCCAATATTGTCCGGCGAGGAAATTTAGGAGAGGGTTTAGAACTTCACTAAAATTATCGAGGCCCCACCTTCTAGATTTCCTGGATATGGTGTTACACATAAATGGACAAAATAGAGCATATTTTGGGAGTTGCCATATTGGAAGAATAATCTTCTCCGACATAATTTTGATGTCATGCATATTAAGAAGAACTATTTTACCAATTTGTTCAACAAAGTGATGGATGATAAGTATAAAACAAAAGATAATCCGATGGCTAGCCTAGATTTACAAGAAAATTACAGGACACATGAATTACATTTGCAGTCTGCGAATAATGGTAAGGTGTTCAAGCCCAAGGCCATCTACTTTAATGACCCGTCCAGTCGTTTTGAGTATTTCAGCCCCGATACCCCAATTTATTGCCTCCTCTATGTTATATTGTGGTTATGTGACTTATCGGGGTGTTTGGTTTTGGTTTCGTGTGAGTTTCGGAGTGCAATGGGACACACAGTCCCTAAGTTGGAGGCTTAAGTTGTAAGAGTTGACTGTAGTTTGAGTTTTGTGTAGATGACTCTGAAATAGGAGCGTGTCCGGATGTTGATTTGGAGGTCTGTATGTCGTTTCGTCTTGAATTGGCGAAAGTTAGAAAGTTGAAGGTCTAGAAAGTTGGAAAGTTTGACCGGGAGTTGACTTTATTGATATCGGGGTCGGATTCTACTTTCGGAAGTTAGAATAGGTCTTTCATGTTATTTAGGACTTGTGTGCAACATTTGAAGTCAATCGAAGTTGTTTTGATATGAATCGACATTAGTTTTGAAATTCGGAAGTTCATAAGTGTTGATATCCAATTTTACCCTCATATGTTTATAAATGTCATTCCTACACCATCATCAATTTACAAAGAGTCATACAAGTGTTTTCTATAATTTTCTATAATTTTTAAATCTTTAAAATTAATTTTCTTGTATTTAAATTACTTGAATAAATATTAATTACCCTTTCAATTTATTTTGCAATGATTTAATCATCTAAATTTATTATTTGTATCTACATATAGGTTTCATAATATTTTTACCTCATTTTATATAGTTATATTTGTATTTTTAGGCTATCTACATAATTTTGCAATAATAGCCTATATGCTATGCATAATTATATTTTTTTACATTATTTGTACCAAATAGCATATTTATATTTTTATAATATTAATCTATTATTTTCAAACACTTTAATGCATAAATAATCTTTTTATTATGTGTTAATTACTTTTTATAAATTATTTTTGATAAATTACGTGTATTTAAATTATGGTCCAGCTTTAAAATGAATTTCAGACCAAAATAGGCAGCCCAGATACTCTAAAACCATGCTCCAATTCCTTCTTGCCCAGACCAAACGACCCTTTATCAAATCCGGTCGGTACCCGTTTAAACGACCAGTCCCGTTTCTCTTCTAATCCTGGCCGTTGATCTCAAATAATCAACGGCCCACAACCATTCTCCTATTTTTAATTACCTGCCCCAACCCTAATCCTCACATTTCACTCTGCCCAGCCACCCCTAAACGCTCTCCTCTCCTCTCACACTAAACCCTAGCCGCCTTACCCAACTCCTAGCCTGTACCCAAGAGAATATGGAGATCTTCCATATTTCCTTTCCTTTTTCTGTACTCACAGCATTTCTTTCCCATTGTCTTGACGTTACTCGTTTGGTACTGAGTTATTTATGGAAGCTCATCAACAGGCGTTCGTTCGACTCCGATTCTGTATTATTGCCATGTTCTTGACTTGATACATTCACAATCAGGATATATGGGTTCGATTTACCAAGATCCTCAACAATCTTTGATTTTCATCGAACTAGGATTTGAAATTTCAGTTTTTTCTTCTTTACCAGTTCTATTACTGATTGCATGTGATATTCTTTCCTTATTTTTGATTAATTATTTTTCATGTTTGCTTGTTCGATTTCCACCACTATATAACCCCGAGCCAATTTCCCCTTTTGGGAGACTTTAATCACCTTAAGAACTATTACTCTCTTACTCCTTCACTCTATATTGTTCTGAACTTTGGCTCTTGGCCGGCTAAAAGCCAAGGCCACCGAAATTTGACTAATTAGCCTTTCTTGGTGGGAGCACTGCCCGGGGCTCATTTGAAACCCTTGGGAACTCTGACGCACTAAGACTTTGGGTTTTACTGCTCTTTGTTGACGTTTGGAATACTGTTGAGATTGTTCTTCTTGTTTATTTGTTTATCAATTGATAACTGGTAAGTTCCTTGGGCTTCACAGTTTCATTCTCTATCAGCTGTGTTCATATTCTATATACTCATGCCACTTAAAAATTTTGTGAATCTATATGTTCCTATGCCATCTCTGTTTGCAGCCGTATTGGCCTTGAATTGTTTTGTGACTCTAAACTTTTCTAGCATTTGAACTTGCCTAAAAATTCCAACTCTGAGATATGTCTACTACATGTGTTTAATATGAATGAATTTTGGCTCTCTTAAGCTCGTTTAGCCTAGTGTGTTTATACCTGAATGCTTATATTTGTTGCCTAGCTTGAGTTTACTTCACTGCCTTGTTCTAAACTCTTATGATTAAACCAATTCATGCCCGGAATGTATTCTAATCCCTATGGAATCATTCATATGTAGCTTGGTATCTTCTTTAATGATCATGTAATTTTTGATGTCATCACTACCCGAATCTCTAAAAAAATAGCATGTCATGTTTCCTGTAATTCCATTGTGTGATCTGCTCAACTCTATGTTGCTAAGTGTTGCCCAGGGCTTTCTAGTGTCAATTTCAATGTTCGTCCTCTTCATATATATGATCAATTAGCACTAGGCTTGATAATTACCTATCATATTAACTTAAGGTTGATACTTTCATCCATCATGAATCCTAATGTCTATTTGTCTTGTTAGCTTAAGGTTGACATATTATTTACCTGCTATGAGTTTGTAGAAACTTGTGTTGCAGTTATTGTCATCTTGTTAAATCTCATGATCAACTAAGTAGGTTTGCCAAATTATGCTACTAGTATGATTGTTATGCAAGGCTTTCCTGTTAGAATCTTCATAGGAAGATTGTATTTCAACTTTTTCATGTGTATGATTCTTCTTGGGCTATCGTATGCAATTCTTTGAGTTAGTTCTGTTTTGAAACAATGTTTGCAGTGTTTTGGTGGTACCTTACCTTGCCCTTGTTAATCTTGTTTTCCTAGAATTACTTGCCCGTATGTGTTTTTGGTGCATGTCAACTTAGCATGGCCCTGTATATTGGCTAAAACTGCAGTTCTTTCGGTTATGAAAATTAAGTGTTTAAATTACTCTGATGCGTAGTTCTATTGCTTGTATGGCTAATTTGGTGTCCATTAGCTTAATTACTGGGATTGTTTGGGCATGGTATATTGGGCCTACCTTTAGTATTTGCGGGGTCTGGAGCATATTGTCTGCACCTGAAATTTGGGCCCGTTGTCCGTATGAAGTTCTAAGTATATTTGAAGGCCCAGATGTGTTATTGGGTTGTTCTTTATTTGTATTTGAGCCTGTAATTCTTCAATGTGGTATGTAATAATTTGTATAACAAATGATGGGGAGATTAATGAAAAGAGGGCCTGGGGCATTCTAATATTGCATGAAAGGGTAGAAACGTGCATATAGGGTCTCTGTGTTATATTTTCTATTTTGTTCATCATGCCTTGTTTGTTGTTCTGTTTGGTACGTTGCACACTAATAGAAAGCATGCCTATAGGATATATAACATATGCTTTATTAACCTAGATACCATGCCTATAGAACTTCAAATAATCAATTGATCAATTGCTTCTATTGCTTTAGTGTATTGCCAATCTAGATATCATGACTATAGAATTCTAATCTTTAGTCGACTGTTTCTGTTGTTTTCACTATATTTCCCCGCCTAGATGATATGTCTATATGAATAACGTTTTATAAAACCAAACCTAATTGTCAATTGTTAGAAATCCTGCCTATAAGATGTTATTGCACGCATAAGAACATTGTTTATGCGATTAACGTTATTAGAAGTAGACTCTCAAATCTGTCACACTGCCTAATTATGTAACTAATAGAAACCATGCCTAAGGATATTAACGTCTACCTAAGGAGTGCGCTTATAAAATCAGAATTAGTAATCTAGTAACTCCTATCGCTTTATTGCCTCACCAACAATTAGAAATCATGCCTATAGGACTTGCGATATTTTAACCTGCCTATACGCTGCTTATATAATACTAGAATCCACAATCACCTAGAAACCATGCCTATAGGACTTTAAATTTTGATTCTGAAATTATATATTGCCTGAACTGCCCGCGTGCATTTGTTGTTTATGTGTAGAGGCTAACTTGAGCCTTTAATTGTCTTTACGTGAAGTCCTATCTGTTTTGAATGTCGCCTAATTTTATTATTTTTAGCAACCTAAGCTGAGTCTAGAACTGCCTAATAGTAGGTCCAAAGCCTCCTGGACCATAGGTATGGGACGGATAGTGCACGCATAGGATACAATTTACAATTGAATTAGAGCGCCTTTAAGTGACAACCTCAACATAGTAATTGGGTAGCAGGAGATGATCGTCTATGTCCGCTGAATAATATGAGCAACCCCTACCTTAAGGGAGTTGCGAAATATTATTTATGTTGCACGGAGTGATCCTTTAGGCTAAAAAACTTAGGACCCCTCTTTTTTAATGTACTTGTTATTTACACTTAGCCATTTAACATATCTCAAGGTGGTTGTATCCTTGTAGTCATTAATATTTGTACTGATTCTCATGTATTATAATAAGACTCTTCGACTTCTAAATTTCCGTTTATTTATTTGATCACCTAGCCTGATTATATAATCCACATAGTTTAAAGTTCGCCCGGGACCCACAGTTATGGAACTCGAAGAGTGCCTCACACCTTCTCTTTGAGGTAATTTCAGCCCTTACTCGATCTTTGGTGGCGTTGACTAGTCAAACAGAGTTATTTACAAATAGGTTCCCTAACGCACCTTAATATCATTAGGTGGCAACTTTTCTCTTTTAATGCCTCCTTTAAAAGAGTTGTCACACGTCGAAACCCGCTTTCGCGAGAAAACGGGCGCGACAATAAGTTCAATAGGCTTGAATCGATGCGCGATTCATGGTTTTAGTATTTTCTGATGTGATTTGATGCTTCGAGCATGTTCGTATAATATTTTAGGACTTGTTGGTATGTTCGAACGGGGTCATGGGGGCCTCGGGTATGATTTGGATCAAGTTTGGGTTCATTTTTGGCTTTGTGGGACTGCTGGTTTTCTGAGTCTCGATTCCTCTTATGCGATTGTGTGAAGAGGGCCGCGATCGCAAAGTTTTAAGACTAGCAGATGTGAAGTTGTTCTACGCGTTCGCGAAGATGGGATTGCGATCGCAATGTTTGGGGAGTTACAGCTCCGCGAACGCGTGAGTGGTGCCACGTTCGCGATGAATGCAAAAGAGGCCTGGGAAAGCTGACGCGTTGCTCTACGCGATTGCATATGTGTGATCGCGATCGTAAAGCTTTGGAATTTTACTCACCGCGTTCGTGACCTATGGAGTGCGTTCGCGTAGGCCATTTTGTGAGGGCAGCATTTTTGTTCTTCGCAATCCCGAGGGACTTTCTGCGATAGCGAAGAGAGATCACTGGGCAGCGAAATTTAAGTTTCAAAACATGGGTTTCATCTCATTTTTCATAATTTGGAGCTAGAGAGCTCGGTGTGAGGCGATATTTTGAGAGTTGTTCAAGGAAATCATTGAGGGTAAGTGATTCTAACCCGTATTGGACTATATTTCATGAATCTATTGTTGTTTTCATCATCTAATTAGTTATTTGAGTTAGAAAATTGGAAAAATATTGTGAAACCTTCCTACACTAAATTTTGGGGTTTTGAAAGGCGATTTGAGGTCAGATTTGAGTAATTCTTGTATGGTTGGACTCCTTATCGAATGAGTGTTTGGTTTTTTTTAATTTTGGTCAGATTCCGAGATGCAAGCCCGAGTTGACCTTTTGAGTTGACTTTTTATTTCTTTGCAAACATCATAACTTTATTGTTCGAAATAGTTTCCTATAGTTTATATTTATGGTATGAAGTTTTTTTGGCTAGATTCGAGCCGTTCAGAGTTGGATAATCGAGGGAAAGACCCACTAGTGGATTGAGTTAGCATGTGTTGAGGTAAGTGTCTTGCCTAACTTTGTGTGGAGGAATCACCCCTTAGGATTGGTATTGTTTGTGATAATTGTGATGTGTGGAAGCCGTGTACGCAAGGTAACGAGTGTGTAGACGAGCTAAATGTGAAAATTTACTTGGTTTAGCTATGTAGATTCCTTTCATGCCTTAATTGAGTTATCTTATCATATTATATTCATCATCATTAGTCTATTTTCACATGTTCTACTTGTCTTATCTCTTACTTGTTAATTGCTCTACATGTTTAGTCCAAGATTTTGCTTCCTTTATTCCATATTCATTATTTATCCGTTAAATTCTTTACTTGAAGTTGTTATTCTTGGAATTTCTTACTGTTGAAATTGATATTGAGTTATAGGGGTTGTATTCACATTGAGGCAAAGTGTTAAGTTGGGAAATACTATTCTCATTAAGTTATTCACTTTCGGTTGTTATTGTTGATACTCTTGTGCATATTGTGGTTGAGCCACGGGTTACTTGTTGTGAAAATACTATTGTTGTTAGTTTCTTGGCAAGTTCTGATATTGGGCACTTGAGGTGCAATTTTTGATAAGTTGTGATATTGATATGCATACAGTGGTATAAGGTTTTGGGTTTGAAATATGTGAGGTGAGATAAGGTGGGGTTGATACGCGTGTTGCTAGTAGGGAACTACTTGAAGCCACGTGGTGTGATAAGGTGGGTTAAAACACGGGATGTTATTTCGGAAAAATAATTTTCAAAACTAATTACAAGGCTCCCGCAGTGATATAAGAAAATATTGTGGATTATTTTTGTAATTTGAGACTACGAGGCGGTACCTCTGTAGTGACTCTTGTTGGTACTTCTATGTTACTTCACTTGTGTTTAGTTGCTTTGTTTCCTTGACTTAACATTTCTTGTTTTCTTCCATGATGCATTATTTGCCTTGATTCTGTGTAGTTAATTTGGCATATTCCTTACTTGTTTCATTTCCATTGTTACAATTATTGCACTGTTAAATTACTCGTTATGTCTCTTATTTATTCTAGTAGGGCCTTGACCTCACCTCGTCACTACTATATCGAGGTTAGGCTTGGTACTAACTGGGTACCGTTGTGGTGTACTCATGCTACGCTTCTGCACATCTTTTGTGCAGATCCAGGTACCTCCTACTAGTCCAGGCACCAGTGAATTGAGTTCGTACTTGGAGACCTCAAGGTATACCTACCGGCGTCCGCAAGCCTCAGAGTCACCCTCTATCTATTTCTATACCTTCCTTGTTTTATTAGATACATTTGTATATGGATGATTATGACACCGTTGTAGAGCTTGTGACTCGATATCACCAGGTTTTAGGGAAATTGTATATGCTGAGTTGTAGAGTTTTCTTTATTAAAATTGTTGAGTATTTGAGAGTTTATTTGTTATTTCCGTTATATTCCACAAGTTTGTTAGGATTATCTAGTATTAGAGAGTAGGTGTCATCACGATATCCTACAGAGAAAAATTGGGGTCGTGACAAGTTGGTATCAGAGCTCTAGGTTCGTAGGTGTTCTGAGTCACAAGCAAGTTTAGTAGAGTCTCGCAGATTGGTACGGAGACGTTTGTACTCATCTTCGGGAGGCTATGGAATTGTTAGGAAAAGTTTCATTTCTTTAATTCCTTATTATGCGAATTTGTTGACTTCGGAATTCTAAATCTCTGTCTTTATATTCACTCACAGATGGTGAGGATGCGCACAGTTAGATATGATGATTATACACCCGCACCCCCTGCCAGAGCCGTGAGAGGCCAGGGTCAGGACAGAGGCTGAGGACAGGCATGTGATAGAGCCAGAGCACCTTCCCGAGTTGCTACAGAGGAGCCACCAATAGATCTAGTTGGAGGGAAGGCACCTGAGATGCCTGTTACTACCCCTACACTTCAGGAGACTCTTGCCCAGGTTTTGAGCATGTTTGGCACTCTAGCTCAAGCGGGGTTGATTCCACTTCTTCCTGCCACATCGCAGGCCGGGGGGAGGAGCACAGACTCTTGCAACCCGTACCCCAGAGCACCGGGTCCAGGCTGACCAGGTCCTAGAGGTTATACCAGTGCAGCCGGTTGTCCTAGTTCAGCCCGAGGTTAGGGAAGCAACTTCTGAGGGGGAGCAACTCAGGCTAGAGAGGTACAAGAAGTACCACCCTCCTACTTTCAGTGGTATGGCTTCAGAGGATACATAGGGTTTTCTTGAGGAGTGCCACCATATCTTTCGTACTATGGGTATTGTGAAGTCGAGTGGGGTTGCATTCACTACGTTCCAGCTTAAGGGAGGGGCTTATCAGTGGTGGCGAGCGTATGAGCTGGGTAGCCCGGTTGAGGAAGCTTCACTCACCTGGGCTCAGTTCTTAGAGATGTTCATGAGGGAGTTTGTTCCCCAAAGTCTTAGGGATGCATGGCACGCAGAGTTTAAGAAGTTGTGCCAGGGTGCTATGAGCGTATCGGAGTATGCAGTCTGGTTCAGCGAGTTGTCCAGACATGCACCTGCATTAGTTTCCACTGTCATAGAGCAAGTTTGTTGATTTATCGAGGGGCTCAACCCTTGTATTAAATTCAGCGTGGCTCGAGAGTTGGAGACTGACATCCTATACTAGCAGGCTGTGGAGATCTCTCGGAGATAGGAAGGTATATGGGATCGGGAGAGAGAGAGGAAAGTGAGGCCAAGAGGCCTCGAGATTCTAGCACATACAGTAGTGCCCGTGCCCCAGTGGCAGCCTGGCATGGTAGAGGCTATGTGAGTCGTCCTATTCATTCAGCACTCCCAACTTCTAGCAGTGTTCCGGCCACTCTTAGGTAGCCTATTATGCACTGCCACTGTCTAGTGCACCTCCTACACGGGGTGCTTTCAGCGGTCAGTTCGGCCGACCAGGCCCGAGCTAGTTCCAACAACCACGTCCTTCGAGAGCTTATTTTGAGTGTGGTGACACTCCTCATATAGTGAGGGACTGCCCCAGACTCAGGAAGGGTGCACCTCTACAGACTACTCAGGCCCTACGTATTCCACAGGGTCCTCAGGAGTCTCAGGTCGTGGTTACCGCACCAGCTGCCACTCCACATGCACAGCCAGCCAGAGGTGGAGGTTGGGCGGGTAGAGGTTGCCCTAGAGGGGGAGGCCAGGCCAGATGTTATGCTCTTCCTACTAGGACGGAGGTGGTTACATCTGACTCAGTTATCACATATATTGTTCCGATTTGTCATAGAGATGCATTAGTCTTATTTGATCCAGGCCCTACTTCTTCCTATGTATCATCTTACTTTGCTACATATTTGGGTATATCCCATGATTCCTTGAGTTCTCTTGTCTACGTGTCCACGCCAGTAGGAGATTCTTTTGATGTTGACTGTGTGTATCGGTCGTATGTAGTTGTTCTTGGTGGTTTTGAGACCATAGTTGATCTATTGTTGCTCAGTATGGTAGATTTTGATGTTATCTTGAGTATGGACTGGTTGTCTCTCTATCATGCTATTCTTGACTGTCATGCCAAAATGATGACGTTGGCTATGCCAGGTTTGTCGCGGTTGGAGTGAAGGGGTACTTTGGATTATGTTCCTAGTAGGGTAGTGTCTTTCCTTAAGGCAAAGCGGATAGTTAGAAAAGTATGTGATGTGTATCTAGAATATGTGAGAGATGTCAGCATTGATACTCCTACCACTGAGTCAGTTTCAGTAGTGAGGGATTATCCAGATGTATTTCCGGCAGATCTTCCAAGCATGTCGCCCGATAGGGATATCGATTTTTGTATTGATTTATTGCTGGGCACTCAGCCCATTTCTATTCCACCATATCGTATGGCCCCAGTAGAGTTGAAGGATTTAAAGGAGAAGTTGTAAGAGTTGCTTGATAAGGGTTTCATTCGGCCCAATGTGTCACCTTGGCGGTACTCCGGTCTTATTTGTAAAGAAGAAGGATGGTTCAATGCGCATGTGTATTGATTTTCGATAGTTGAACAAGGTGACAGTGAAGAACAGGTATCTATTGCCACGCATTGATGACCTATTTGATCAGATACATGGTGCTAGAGTATTCTCAATGATTGATTTACGGTCAGGCTATCATCGGTTGAAAATTAGGGAGCCGGATATTTCGAAGACTGCCTTCAGGACTCGGTATGGTCATTACGAGTTCCTTGTGATGTCATTTGGGCTGACCAACGCCCCAGCAACATTCATGCACTTGATGAACAGTGTATTCCATCCCTATCTTGACTCATTCATCATTGTGTTTATTGACGACATCTTGGTATATTCCTGGAGCTGGGAGGATCATGAGCAACACCTGAGGACCGTGCTCCAGACCTTGAGAGAAAAGAAGTTGTATGCAAAATTTTCAAAGTGTGAATTCTGGCTTGATTCAGTGGCGTTTTTGGGTCATGTAGTGTCGAGTGAGGGGACTAAGGTAGATTCGAAGAAGATTAAAGCATGGTAGAGTTGGCCAAACCATCTTCAGCTACTGAGATCGGGAGATTTCTTGGTTTTGCAGGGTATTACCGTCGATTTGTAGTGTATTTCTCATCTATTATTGTACCTATGACCCGATTGACCCAGAAGGGTGCTCCATTCAGGTGGACCGAGGAGTGTGAGGATAGCTTTCAAAAGCTCAAGACTGCTTTAACTACAGTCCCAGTGTTAGTGTTGCCTACGGGTTCTAGGTCTTATATAGCATACTGTGATGCATCGTATGTTGGCCTCGATGCGGTGTTGATGCAAGATAGTTGGATGATTGCATACGCGTCTAAACAACTGAAGGTGCATGAGAAGAAATATGATTTCCACGACCTTGAGTTAGCAGCTATTGTTCATGCCTTGAAGTTTTGGCGGCACTATTTGTACGGTGTCCCTTGTGAAGTCTATACCTACCACGGGAGTCTACAACATTTGTTCAAACAGAAGGATCTTAACTTACGGCAACGGAGATGGTTAGAGTTGCTTAAGGACTATGATATCATCACTCTATATTATCCCGGTAAGGACAATATGGTGGCCGGTGCCTTGAGTCGAAAGGCGGAGAGCTTGGGCAGTTTAGCATATCTACCAGCTGCGGAGTGGCCATTAGCATTGGATGTTCAGGCCTTGGCCAATAAGTTTGTTAGATTGGATGTTTCAGAGCCGAGTCGACTTTTGGCTTGTGTGGTTTCTCGATCTTCCCTATATAATCGTATCAGAGAGCGACAGTATGACGATCCCCATTTGCTTCTCCTCAAGGACATGATTCAGTACGGCGATGCCAAGGAGGTCAATATTGGGGATGACGGCATGTTACGTATGCAGGAAAGGCTATGCGTGCCCAATGTAGATGGTTTGCGTGATTTGATTCTTCAAGATGCTCATAGTTCATAGTACTCCATTCATTCGGGTGCCGCTAAGATGTATCAGGACTTAAGGCAGCACTATTGGTGGAGGAGGATGAAGAAACACATAGTGGATTATGTAGCTTGGTGCCTAAATTGTTTGTAGGTGAAGTATGAACATCAGCGGCCAGGTGGATTGCTTCAGAGGCTAGAGATTCTAGAGTGGAAATGGGAGCGGGTTACTATGGATTTTGTTATTGGGCTCCCACAGACTCAGAAGAAGTTCGATGTAATATGGTTGGTTGTGGATAGGTTGACCAAGTCGGCTAATTTCATTCCAGTGGTGACTACCTATTCTTCAGAGCAGCTGGCTCAGCTCTATTTTTGCGAGATCGTCAGGCTTCATGGCATGCCGGTATCCATCATCTCTTACCGGGGTATGCAGTTTACATCGCAGTTCTAGAAGGCCTTACAGTGTGAGTTAGGCATGCGGGTTCAGTTGAGCACAGCATTTCACCCTCATACGGATAGACAGTCCGAGCAAACTATTATGATTTTGGAGGACATGCTTTATGCATGTGTGATGGAGTTTGAGGGATTCTGGGATCAGTTCTAGCCGCTTGCAGAGTTTGACACAACAACAGTTACCAGTTGAGCATTCAGATGGCTCTGTATGAGGCCTTGTATGGGAGGCGGTGTCAGTCTCCGGTAGGTTGGTTCGAGCCGGGTGAAGCTAGACTATTGGGTACAGACTTGGTTCAGGATACTTATGAAAAGGTTAAATTGATTCAAGATCGGCTTCGCACAGCCCAATCTAGATAGAAGAGTTATGGATAAGAAGGTTCGTGATGTTGTATTCATGGTTAGGGAGCGGGTCTTGCCCTGGGTTTTGCCCATGAAGGGTGTTATGAGGATCGAGAAGAAGGGCAAGTTGAGCCCTAGGTATTACTTCACTTGTGTTTGGTTGCTTTGTTTCCTTGACTTAGCATTTCTTGTTTACTTCCATGATGCATTATTTGCCTTCATTCTTTGTAGTTAATTTGGCATATTCCTTACTTGTTTCATTTCAATTGTTATTATTGTTGCACTGTAAAATTACTTGTTTTGTCTCTTATTTATTTTAGTAGGGCCTTGACCTGACCTCGTCACTACTCTACTAAGGTTAGGCTTGGCCCTTACTGGGTATCGTTATGGTGTACTCATGCTACGCTTCTTCATATATTTTGTGCAGATCGTGGTACCTCCTACCAGTCCAGGCACCAGTGAATTGAGTTCATACTTGGAGATTTCAAGGTACACCTGCCGGCATCCGCAGGCCTCGGAGTCACCCTCTATTTATTTCTATACCTTCATTATTTTATTAGATACAGTTGTATAGGGATGATTATGATACCATTGTAGAGCTTGTGACTCGATATCACCAGGTTTTGGGGAAATTCTATATGTTGAGTTGTGGAGTTTTCTTTATTAAAATTGTTGAGTATTTGAGAGCTTATTTGTTATTTAAGTTATATTTTGCATAATTGTAAGGCTTACCTAATCTTAGAGACTAGGTTCCATCACGACATCCTACGGAAAAAAATTGGGGTCGTGACAGCTATACATTCACTTTAAAACAAAGATGATAGATTTCAGAGTGGGTTACGAACCTAAAGATGCATGAGGGCTATGCTTCGAACCTGTGAAAACGTGTTGATATGGTTGAAGGAAAGCTGACTCAAATAAAGAGTGATGACTGTCATATCTTCATGGAAACTTTAATCCCTATTACATTTTGTGGTTTGCCTGAAAATATCTGGAAACCCATCACAGAGATAAGTTTGTTCTTCAAAGACTTATGTTCTACCACATTAAGGGAAGAAAACCTATTTCAAATAGATCGGAACATTCCTGTAATCAGTAATAAGATGGAAATGAATTTTCCATGTGGTTTCTTTGATGAGATGTAGCACCTTCCAATTCTCCTTGTACACGAGGCGCGACTTGGAGGACTGGTTCAATGCAGGTGGATGTATCCATTCGAGAGGTAATGATCAAACCTTGATTCATTCTTGTAATTTTCTTTAACGTTATCGTCTAATATGACAATGTGCAGGACTATCGGCAAGTGTAAACGATTTGTTAAACAGAGGAATAGGATTGAAGGATCTATATGCGAAGCATATCTTGCAAAGGAAACTGCCCATTTTTGTTCTTACTACTTCGAGAGTCATGTGCCATGTGCTAGAAATAGGTCCAATCGGCACAATATCGTAATTAAAAATGATCCATTATATCCACCAATGTCCATATTCAATCAACCAGGCCGAGGTTCTAAAGATCGATCAAAAAAGGGCTAAGTATTATGAAATACAAATCAACATCAAATCATGTATTGCTAAATTGTCAGAAAGTTCAACCCTTTCTCAAGTAAGTGTTGGCGTAAGATTAATTTACATGGACTATTATTTAATTAGGTTGATGCAACTAACAAAATTTTCAATGTGCCGCTCAGTGACTTCGTGAGTCAATTTGGCCATGATGTTGTATATTCTATATTTGAGGCATGGTTTAAAGAGTGTGTAAGTGCAGCTTAAATACTTGCTCACATGTGAATATACATACTTGGTAACTTGTGAATATACTTACTCACTTGTGATATTTTTAATACTACATGTAGGTTAATAATCCAAACAACGGTGTTAATCAATTATTGAAAGATATATCTTGGAGACCTATACCTACGGTTACAACTATGTCTAAGTATTTTGTGAATGGTTGCAAATTGCATACCAAGGAATGCTCCAAGTATTAAAAAAGCAATAACAGTAGGTTGAGTGTGGTGAAGGAAACCAGGATGGGGAAAGTGATTATTATGGTGTGATCAAAGAAATTCTAGAATTATCATATTCAGGTTGGCCAAATAAGAAGATCATACTTTCCGATGCAAGTGGTTTGACCCAACACTTAGAAGAGGTACAAATATATACTCGCAGTACAACATAATTGAGGTTAATAAAAAGTGGGAGTATGATCGATATGATCCTTTTATAATTGCAGAAAATATTAGGCAAGTGTATTATGCTCCATATCCATTGCGGAGGGATAAGTCTAATTGGTTGGTTGTAATCAAAACTAAGCATGTTGGTAGGGTGAAAGTTGAGAATGTGCTAGATGTTGCTTACCAAAACGATACCTCAAGTGTTAACCAAATGGTGGACGATCAGTTAGAAAATGACTTGGAGCATCCTCAACGTATATTAGAAGAAGTTGATATGGAGGAAATAACAACCATAGAAAATGGCGATGAAGAATCACCTGATGAAAATGAAATAAGTGAAGAGGAAGGATATTTTGAAGACGATTAGCATGTTTGTTTTTTCAAGCGCTCTCAACTTATATTGATTTATATTCTCAATTCTAACATTTTTTTTAATTTATGCAGATGACCAGTAGGAGTCAAGGTAGGTTTAGGAAGGATAAGAGGCCTATTGATCATGAGGATAGTGCTACACCCTCTCTTTCTTCCACTCCACACTTGCATCCCTCCACTGTTGATGGCCGGCAACAATCTTCTAGGCACACATCTTTTCCACCACATCCATCTACTCATCAGACTACCTACCATTCGCCCTCCCAGCAGTATTCTTACCATTCTCCATCACAGGTCTATACCCCGCTTCATCCACATAATCCTGCATATGGTTACATGGGTACACCGACTCAGCAGTCACAAGGCCATGTGGTGATACACCCATCATTTGCTCTATTTGCTTCACCACCAGCTGGATCACATCCATCTAGATTACAGCCACCCAGATTGCATCAGGGGTCTGGATCGCAACAGAGGTCTGGATCGCAGCAGGGGTCTAGATCGCATCCATCTTCATCGGCGTCCCCGTCTCCCTCTCCATGGAGTTGATCTTCTAGCATTTCTAGACTTCACTTTCGGGATAGTAGTGCTAAGCGATATACCTCCCCTTCTACTCACACTTCAAATACACCGGAGGATGATGGTCCAGATGCAGTGCAGTATAATCATAATCATAATCATAGGATGATCATCAGGACTGGGGGCAATTGGTAAGATTTACTTATTAATTCTTCATTTTGGCTGAATTATAATAGCTAGTCTTGTTTATTTAATGTAATTTCTATGTTGCAGGATCATACCTGGTCATCAGACTACAAAGATAATCACTGAAGCTCTTGGCGTGTTGTATGATGCACCCTATGCGGCTTGGAGTGATTTTCCACCAGAGCTCGTTGAGGAAATTTTCAACTAGTTTAAGATTTTAATACAATTCTTATATATTTAAGCACTATATTAATAATATTTTCATCTAACGTTACACACTTCTTTTGCAGACTAAGTGTGCATGGGAGGATCGGCATAACAGTGCCATTCTTGTAAATTTTGAGTTCAAATGCCGTAAGAGACTATCCGATTCCTTTTGTTCTGCTCGGAAGAAGAACAACAAGCCTTCATGGGCTCTACCACATTTGTGGAAGGATCTACCGAGGAAGTAGGCCACTGAGCATTTCGAGAAGAGGAGTGAACAAGGAAAGAAGGCCCGAGCATCTGAGAAGGGTGGCTCCTTCCACTGTGTGGATGCAAGGAGCATGGGGACTGCGAGGAGACTACTGGTAATTCCTTAAAGTATTTAAATCTATATTTATCGAACTACATTTATATATTTTAATTTAGTTAACATTTTTTATTATATTTGTAAGAAAAAGATATGGAAAGAAGTTGACTCACGATGAGTTCTTCATGGAGACTCACATCTGGAAGAAAAAGCCACCGACATATGCTAGTAGATGGGTCGAGGACCGGGCGAAGACTACATATGTAAGTTTCATAACTACTATAACTTAAAATTAATGTTTATAATATTATATAGTTAATAATTTTTTATCTCCTAAATAAAGGGTCGCTATAAGACTACTGTGGAGGAGTACAGTTATAGCTTGCCACCGAATGAGAAAGGTGACCCACCTTCCATTTCATACAAAGAAGTGTGGAAGATTTGGTTGGATGTTGTCAGTGGTCCTAAAAAGGGAATAGCATACGACCTTCCAGAGATATCATTTTGGTGCTACAAGGCTAAATTGCAAGGTATAGGGACTTTCGCCCAGGGCGAGCCACTTGATAGGTCGACTCTCTCGGCTATGACGAAGAAGATCGCAAAGCTGTCAACAGAGATTGAAGAGATAAAGGCTAGAGACAAAAAGAGAGATAAACAAATTGATAGCCTTCAAGGTCAGCTAGAAAAGAGGGATCAATAATTTAATGTCCTTCAAGGTCAACTAGTCATTCTTCTTGCTAGTGGTGCTTTCCCGATTCCTCGAACTCGTGAGTCTTCCATATATGCTAATCTTTCACGTCGTGATCCTTTGAACCATGCCGACAATGAAGCTTCTAGTAGTAAAGATGGAGATGATGCAGTACAAAACACTCCTTGAATGGTGTATTGCTAAACAAAGTCTTAAACTTGTGAATATTTAATTGGAATAGTTTTGAATGATGATTGTATTATTGATATTATTTTGTTATTGAACATTTGTATTATTGTTGTTCTGGTTGGCATTATTGTTGTGGCTGTTATTTGTAATGACTTGGCCGATCGTTTTGAGTATTATAGCCCCGTTCCACCATTTACTACTTATCATGTGTTCAATTATAAATATGTGACTTGTCGGGGAGGTTTCAGAATGAATTGGAACACTTAGTTTCAAAACTTAAAGCTTAAGTGAAAATAGTTGGCCGGATGTTGACTTATGTATAAACGACTTCGGAATAGAGTTTTGATGATTCCAATAGATCCGTATGGTAATTTTGGACTTAGGAGTGTGTCCGAAAAATTATTTGGAAGGTCGTAGTTAAATTAGGCTTGAAATGACGAAAATAGGAAGTTTAAGTTTGGAAGTTTGACCGGGGAGTTGACTTTTTGATATTGGGTCAGAATCCAGTTCTGAAAATTTTCATAGGTCCGTTATGTCATTTATGACTTGTGTGCAAATACTGAGGTCAATCGGACTTGATTTGATAGGTTTCGGCATCGAATGTAGAAGTTGGAATTTCTTAGTTTCATTAAGCTTCAATTGGGGTATAATTCGTGTTTTTAACATTGTTTGACGTGAGTTGAGGTCTCGACTAAGTTCGTATGATATTTTAGGACTTATCGGTGTAATTGGTTGAGGTCCCGGGGGCCTCGGGTGAGTTTCGGATGGTTAACAGTTCAAATTTGGACTTAAGGAAAAATCTGGAACTTTTGGCCTTCTGGTGCAATCGCACCTGCGGAATGTTTCTCGCAGGTGCGAGCTCGCAGAAGTGAGCCTGGCATCGTAGAAGCGTGAGGTTCATAGAAGCAGATGGAATCTCGCAGAAGCGAGTCTGCAGAAGCGACACCCAGGGTCGCAGAAGCGGAGGCAAGGGAAGCTGGGCAAAACCGCAGAAGCGAGCCCGTAGAAACGGACTTCTTGTTCGCAGAAGCGGTAGCTTCACTGCAAAAGCGGAACCGCATATATGGTTAAATTTTTCGCAGAAGCAGAACCTCTAGACAGTGCAAAAAAATAGAGGGGTCCGGGATTTTATCATTTTTGGACATTTCATACACGGGTTGAGGCAATATTTTAGAGAGAATTCACGGAAAATCTTGAGGTAAGTCACTTATGATCATTGTTAGTCAATAAATTGAATTATCATTGATTATTCCGACTACATTACATGTTTTAGGTGTAATTCGAGGATTTTGGCCTAGGAATTTCAAAATAAGAAATTAAGATTTGAAGGTCGAGTTGATATCGAAATTTGGTAAATTTGGTATGGTTGGACTCGTAGTTGAATGGGCGTTCATATTTTGTAACTTTTGTCGGGTTCCGACATATGGGTCCCACTGGCGATTTTTTAGTGTAATTTCGGATTTTTTTAGAAAATTAGTATTTTCATATGGAATTAATTCCTATAATTTGTATTGACTGAATCAAATTAATTATGACTAGATTCGAGGCGTTCCGAGGCCGATTCGCAAGGAAAAGGCATATTGGAATAGAGAATTACACGGTTTGAGGTAAGTAACACTTCTAAACTTGGCTCTGAGGGTATAAATCCCTGAATTACGTGTTATGTGAATTGTTTGAAGGTGACGCACATGCTAGCTGACGGGTTTGTGGGTGTGCACCATAGAAATTGTGCTTAAATAAATTCTATGGAGTTCTAAAATTAAAGAATCATGTCATTACCGCATATACTCCACGTGTTAGTGAAATTGAGCTGAGGCTCGCATTAAAGATCATGTTTAGGATACGTGCCGATATTTTGGAACCCATAGGGTCGTATTGTGGTTGAATTAATTGTTTTAAAATGTACATTTCATACTCAGTCATGTTCATCCATTGTGAGGATATTTATGGGATCGAGTTTCGCGCCGCAACAGACCATATTGGCTATATATATTATTATTATTATATGAATCGGGGTTGCACGTCGTAGTAGGCCATATTGGCTTTATATAGCGCTTGGGCTGAAGGAGCCTCTCCGGAGTCTACACCCCCCATAGTGAGCACAGATGATCTTATATTTGGGATGTAATTCCTAGGGCATAGAGTTGCCTTATTTATTTATAATTGTAATGAATTCCCTGGACATGGATCTTGTCCGAATCATTCATATTTAGGGATAAATCTGCCCCTGGGCTGGATTGGCCTTATACAGTACTGAGTGACTGACTGTCAGTTGATGTGTGTGTGTGTGTGTGTATGTATGTGTGTATATATATATATATATATATATATATATATATATATATATATTTGTGTGTGCGTGTATCTGTGTGTGTGTGATGGATCTTCCCTGGGCTGTATTTGCCATATACAGTACTAAGTGACTAATTACTTGTGATCGTGAGTACACGAGGTTTTCCACTGAGGTGTATCATATACAGCACATACATTGGCATGTAGATGCAAAGATGTCATATTCCTCATATCATTCAAAATTGATCTATTTTACTTGTACTGAGTTTAACTCTTGAACTTGAAAGCATGCCTACAATTATGTACTGTTATCTCTATACTGGATTGTACCTGTAGTGTCACGGGTCCAAATCCTTACATTGGGTAGCGGCACCTGCTCGCCCGTATGGCGCCTACAGTTCCCCTCGCTGCAGGCCAGCCTGTTTCCTATCCCAGGATTCCCAAGCACGATCCTGTGCCTGTTGGTGGGGCTCGCCCGTAGGCTCACCCCAACTTGTGCCGCCCGTAAGATGTCTAGGCCCTTGGCCCTAGACATGTCGTGGCGCTTCATCTTAGGATCACAATCCATGCGCGCCCTGGGGGATTGTCTTAGGACATGTCTTGTTCCTCGCCCAAGACTGAGCATCGCTCCCGCGTGCACAGCTCAATCCTCAAGCTTGACACTCACCTAGTGCATCTGCGACTAGCTCATTCCTCGCCCGAGTAAGGCAACCTTTAGCCCTTGGCCATTGTCATGCGCATCTTTCGTGCCATGCCCATACATTTCCCTCGTGACATGCTTCCATCCTGAATAGTGCAGTGTCGCCCCACAACTGCACCTTTAGGCCAACGGACCCTTGCTTGCATGGTTGAACCCAATCCATGCTCACAAGTCGACACATGATGCCCCTATGACAGGTGCACCAAGTATCCAATCAGCACAGAGGTCTCGTTCCAACATTCGGCAGCTCGCGGGGCTGGCCGTCCCACACATCAAGCCTCCAGCACCACTTTGATGCCCAACGCTAGCCCGAAGGCGTTGCGCTGTCCATAGAGTTCCCAAACTCGTATGGATACCTTTGACACTCCTTTGAGTCATCTAGGCAGGCCCTTGAGGTTGCCCCCAAGGTAGCTCGTTCGATACGGCTTGGTGGCAGCACGTATGGGAGAGGCAGGTCGGAGCTTTCATCACCTATAGCCCCCTTATATATGCTTAAAATTAAAAAGCCAAAGTTGCCCGAGTAGACAGACCTACGTCATACAATCAGAAGAGCATTTTCTCACCAGTTCATTGCCGAAATCACAACTCCAAAGTGCGAGTTGTGACATCCTCCCACACTCATAATGCCATCGTCCCCGATGACACATCATGGCCTAAGACATCCCGGAGTCTTCCCCCTCAGGTATGCCCATATCGGCTCCCTTCGTCCTGTGGGTTGGACTTCCTCGAAGTCCTTTCTCAAAAGAAGTCGTGCCCCATGCACTTTTCCCCCAAGTATCTTCCAAGCGTGCCTCTGCACTTCACCTCCTTCTGGTGTTCACTTGGAAAGTGCCTCCGCACTTGCACCCTCTGGTGTCTCACTTTGTGATTGACCCACACTAGTCAATCACACCATGACCCTCACGACCTTCATGTCCGTCTGAAGCTTTACTTCATAGGTTAGCACATCAATGTGCTCTTTTGACGCCTCTCTCGTAGCCTTTCTCTCCCGTAGCCGTAAGATTCCCTTGGCATGGCTCCCGTAGCCTTTCGCTCCCGTAGCATTAAGACGCCCTCTTGGCATAGCTCCCGTAGCATTCTGCTCCCGTAGCTTTTAATTGCCCTCACTACCTTGAAGATGTGTTGGCTTCCGGACTCACAACTTCGCCTATATGCCTCTTGCATAGGCGGGATCCTCCCACACTCAATGTGGAGGATACATCTTAGCTCTGTCGTCCCACTCGGCATTCGTCCAGCTCTTGGGATGACCTTTGGTGAGTACTACATTCCCAAAGTCATAGCATCGCCGCATTCCCGAACAAAGATCTTTGTTTTCCAACTGTCACTTCCTTAGCAAGTAGCCAATGCTCCCGGTAGTACTTCAATACTCGCCCTATAGATAGGTACCCTCTTGGTCCTGCTAGCATGGCTTCCCCGTTCGGTGTGCCTCACACCTGGACTCTCAAAGGTTCCCGATCATTCGACGTACTTCTTTCCAGAATGACACCTTCTAACTTGGAAATCCGCCCAGTTTCGAAGCTTCGCTATACCCTCGAATCCGTTTCCTCACCTTGCCAATGCCCTCAGGTAGCTCACAAGTCTATCCCGAAGGAAAGACACTCAACTGATGCATTGCACGCATCATTGGCAAGATCTCCGCTATGATCATGCCCAAGTTTATAGTCCATGGCTCCCACTCTTCGCAATATGGTTGCGCGACCTGGCAAACATGGATTTCTTTTGACCATCTGACTCATTGGCATATCACCTCATTCAGTAGCACCTTAGACTCTCGAAAGACAATGGAATCACCCATTTCTTTCTTCGACCATCAGTATCGGGTTCTCGATCTTTGGTGGCATATGAACATCAATCTCTGCTTTGACGTAATCTCTGCACTGACATCCAAAATGCACTCGCCATATCCACCATTTGCCTTGACGTTGTGCCATGGCATAGTATGGCCTTAATC